>CAUYQU010042885.1:0-29041 GCA_963574635.1 Cheracebus regulus
TCGACAACCAATAGAATGGGAAAAAATTTTTGCAGTCTACCCATCTGACAAAGGGCTAATATCCAGAATTTACAAAGAACTAAAACAGATCTACAAGAAAAAAACAAACAAGCCCATTCAAAAGTGGGCAAAGGATATGAATAGATCATTTATTTATCTTCTTTTAGTGACTTCAGTAATTTCCAAAGCACATAAAAGAAGATAAATAAATGATCTATTCATATCCTTCATATGGATTTCATAATCATACTTTTTCATAATCATACTTTTCAACTTATCAGATAATTGGCTTTCTGTTTGCTACCAGATTGAGTATGATACTGGTTACAATGGTACTGCAAACAGAGAAGTAAAGAACAGACGCTTTTGAGATAGATGCACTTACATTTAGATGCTGACTCATCTATTTCAGGCAGTGTAAAATTAGACAAGTTATTTAATTTCTCTGAGGCTCAGTTTCCTCTAGATGTTTACCCAATAAAGTTGCCATGGTATTGAAAGAAATAATATGTACAAACTAGTTAACACAATAACTGCAATTAATAGTCACTCAATTAACAGCATTTTCCCTAATAGTTTATATTATAACTTGTCTGCCCAGGTAGGTAGAATTAATCATAGATACCAAGCTTACTATCAAAGAGTTCATCACATTTACTTCTTCTCTCCCAGATATCCATTTAGCTTACTGTCTCACTTTCTACAGGAATTTCTTAAAATATCATCATTTTAGTAATAATTTCCTTAGCCACCCTATCTAAAACTACAGTCACTATCTCTCTCTCTCTTTTGTACAAAATACTTTGCTTAGTATGTTACGTCACCATCTGACATACTAAATGTTTTACAGTAGTCAATAAAAATTTGAATTCACATTAAAAATTTTCTTGACACATTTTATAATAATACTTTTCAACTTATCAGATAGTTGGCGTAGTCACACCCTTCTACTGAGAATGTTATGGTTTACAGGAGCACAATATTTTGTTTGCATTCTATTGAATTTGTAGAACTCAGAAAAATGCTTATATGTGATAATTATTCAGTGATATAAAAATGATAACAGAGAAACACAGCATGTCACAAATCGAAGGCTAGATTGAGGAATGGAAAAATCACAGTTTGCATTGATATGCCAAGAATATTAATGTATAATGTTTTTCAACTTTCATCTGGAGACCTTTTAAAAATGAAGATTATTATTCAACAGGTCTCCAGTGGCTCCTAAAATTCTGCATTTCTATAAAATCTAGTTGATATAAGTAGTGCTAGTTTCTGGACTTCACTTTCTAAATCCTTCATTGTTCTTTCAACAGTGTTCACAGCATCTTTCCCAAGAATAGATACTATCTCAAGAAACCACTTTCTCTATTCATCCATAAAAATCAACTCTTCATTTGTTCAAATTTTATCATGGAATTGCAGCCATTCAATCGCATCTTTAAGATCTACTTTTAATTCTAATTCTCTTGCTATTTCTGCAGTCACTTCCTCCACTAAAGCCTTGAATCCCTCAAATTCATTCATTAGAGTTAGAATCAACTTCTTCCACACTCCTGTCAGTGTTGCTATATTTACTCCTTCCATTGAATCATGAAGGTTCTTAATGACATCTAGAATAGTGAATCCTTTCCAGCAAGCTTTTAAATTGCTTGGCCTAGATCCATTAAAAGAATCACTATCTATGGCAGCTATAGCCTTACAAAATGTATTTCTTAAATAAGACTTGAAAGTCAAAATAACTCCTTTGTTCATGGGCTACAGAATGGATGTTGTGGTAGCAGGCATGAAAACAAGATTAATTTCCTTGTACATCTTCTTCAAAGCTCTGGGAGAACCAGGTGTTTTGTCAAGGAGCAGGAATATTTTGAAAGAAATCATTAATTTTTTTTTTTTTTGAGCAGTAGGTCTCAACAGTGGGCTCAAAATACTCAACAAGCCATGCTATAAACAGAAGTGTTGTCATCAAAACTTTGTTGTTTTACTTACAGGGCACAGGTAGAGTAAATTTAACATAATTCTTAAGTGCCCGAGGATTTTCAGAATGTTCAATGAGCTAGGTCAATGATCGACCACACTGACTGCATTGGCCCCTAACAAAAGAATCAGTTTATCCTTTGAAGCCAAGCTTTGATTCTCTTCTCTATCTATAAAAGTCATAGGTGGCATTTTCTTTCAATATAAGATAGTTAATCTATATTGAAGACCTGTTGTTTAGTGTACCCAGCTTTATCACTTATATTAGCTAGATTTTCTGGATAACTTGCTGTAGCTTCTTCATCAACAATTATTGTTTTATCTTGCACTTTCATGTTCTGGAGACAGCTTCTTTCCTTACATCTAATGACTTAAGCTCTGGAAATGTTTCTTCTGCCAATTCCTCATGTCTTTCAGCCTTCATATAATGAAGAGAGTTAGGGACTTCCTCTGGATTAGGTTTTGCTTTCAAGAATGTTGCAGCCTGTTTGATCTTCTATCCAGATGAGTAAAACTTTCTCGCTCTCATTGGGGGTTCACTGGAGTAGCACTTTTAATTTCCTGAAGAACTTTCCCTTTGCTTTCACAATTTGATTAACCATTTCTCTCAAGATGCCTAGCTTTTCACTAACCCCAGGCATTTGAAGTGCTTCCTCATTCAACTTAATTATTTCTAGCTTTTGATTTAAAGTGAGAGAAGTGTGGCTCTCCCTTTCTCTTTAACACTTAGAAGTTATAGGATGATTATCAATCGGCCTAATCTTAAATTGTTATGTCCTGGGGAATAGGGAGGCTAAAAGCAAGAGACAGAGAGAGAGGTGGGGTGGGGGGCGCAAATGGCCTACCAGTGGAGCAGAACACAGACAACATTTATTATTAACTTGGTCACTGTAGATGGGTGCAATTCATGGTGCCCTCCAAAAATTACTGCAGTAGCATCAATGATCACTGATCATAGATCATTATAACAAATAATGATAATAAAATTTGAAATATTGTAAGAATTACCAAAATGTGACACAAAGACATGGATTGAGGACATGCTGTTGGATAAGGATAGACTTGCTTGATGTAGAATTGTCACAAACTTTCAATTTTTGAAAAACATAAAATTTGAAAAGTACAATAAAATTAAGCTAAAAAGAGAGAGATGCTTGTAAGTTGTGCAGATTCTTGTTAATAGACTTCGAAGTACATATAATTAGTATTTTAAATTCATCAAGTGCAACCAAAATGGAAAATTACATGCATAAACTTAGAACAAAAACACAATTCTCTGAGTTATTTATTTTAGAAGACAGAAAATAGATCATAACTACTTTTCACATTTTTGATGTTCTGTGACACATGAAACTGTTCTGATGAAAGGTGAGTTGTAGGGAATCCATGAGCCCCACACACTGGGTGCCAGAATGCAGGGGTCCATGAGCCCCACATTGAGCACCAGAATGTAAGAAGCCAGCCCTACATCACCCACATCACCCATGGGTACCCTGAGTTTGGTGGCAACAAAGGAATGAGAAAAAGACAGATTAAGAGAAAAAGTAGGACCAAAGGGCCATCACTTTATTACTCTGGAGGAAATAGTGAAGGCCCCGAGCTCTGATCATCCACACTATTTATGGATTACAAACACTTTGATCTACAGGGTAGGGGTGGAGTAATGGTGGGGAGAGGGTGATGGTGGAGTGAATCAGTGAGCCGGAACTGAATCAGTGAACCCGAACTGGTGGGTCATTATAAGAACTGATAAACAGTGGCAGTTTGGGAGTTTCACAAAACAAGAACATGTGATTATCTTTAGCTTATTATCTATAAGCAGCTGATGGAACTCGAGCCTTACAAGGAGCCTACAAGTCTGGCTACGTCATAGTGCTATGAAGGGGTTTTACATCCTTGAGCACAATGTTTATGGTAAAAGAGCCGAAGTCACCCTGCACCAGAACATGAGGCATGGAGAGGCCTTCCTCCTCAGAGGCCTCCTGCGGCCTTCTGCAGTTTGTTGTTCCTTGTTTATATGTCACTCATAACCAATTTATGTAGGCACTCTGTAAGTCCTTTCTCCTTTGCTGCTTTTGCCAAAAGTGAATGGTGGGGCTTTTGAGCATCTGCTTATTTTTAAGGTAGAATAAATGTCCAATAACATCTCATTTTTTTCTCTTTAACATTGATTTCCTTCAGTATTGATTTATTTTACTTAATAACTATTTAAGTCTTTGAAGGTATTGTTAGGTCCAGAAGGTAAGTCCCTAGCTAACATTTAAAGAATAGCCACTTTATCTGCATCTGCAAATGAAATATTTCATTTAGGATGTTTTGAAAACAACAAACTTGGTAAGACAGTGATACTTAGGGAAGGCTAAAGGTTAATGTGCCTGATCTTCCAATGGAGTATTGTACAAGAAGGACAGAATTTATACATAATGGCTAGACAATAATGATATGGTTTGGCTGTGTCCCTGCCCAAATCTCATGTTGAATTTATACATGTTGCAGGAGGCACCCAGTGGGAGGTAAATGAATCATGGGAACAGGTATCTTCTGTGCTGTTCTTGTGATAGCAAATACGTCTCATGAGATCTGATAGTATCATAAGGGGGAGCTTCCCAATCTGGGGAGTTTCCCAATCTCTCTCTTTGCCTGCTGCCATCTACTTAAGACGTGACTTGCTCCTGCTTGCCTTCCACCACGATTGTGAGGCTTATCCAGCTACTTGGAACTGTAAGTCCAATTCAATCTCTTTTTTTTGTAAATTGTCCAGTCTCGGGTATGTATATACCTGCAGATGAAAAAGGAAGTAATACAGACAACATAGAAGGAGAACTTAGAAGGCATATCTCCTTTTCAAGACAGTACCAAAAAGGTGAATGTTAGATTGCCCAACTTATTTTCATAGGAAATGCAACCTTGTGTAAAATGAGGATTTAGAGCCCTAATTGGGTGGCATTCCTTGGGACAAACATAAGTCTTTATAAGCCATACCTCCAGTGGAATGGATCCATCAATATCTACTTTCTCTAATTTTAATTAACAACAGGATACTTATGGTTGGGAACAGGACGGTTCCCTTCCCTCATACCTTTGCATTGCCACCTGCTGGTGTCTAAAATGATATTCTCTACAGCTATATGGCAATAAGTGCACTATCTCCTTTCTGATACGGAGTCAACAACCCCATTGCATTATCCTTCAAGCTTGGCACATAAATGAAAGTGATATTTTTTATGTGTACAGTTAAAATGATATTATTCTTATTTGCCATAAGTTTCACAGTCCTTAATCAATTCTGAATTTTTGCTTTCCAAGTACTCCTTTTCTGTGTAGAAAAAAGGATGACTCATAATACTCTAACCCAGATATGCATGTTAATTTTTCACTCCAAGCTTCCTTTTGGATATTCTGAAAGAATGTTTATTCTCAGTCCTTATTATCCTCTATGCCTGTGGTTGGGCCACAGTTATGTAATCTTAGTGCCAAGGCATAGATAGGTAGAGTTGATGTGAATATTGGCTTCTCTGTGAGGTTGCCTGTCTACACCAATAGCTATTCAAACGTAGCCCTTGTTTTTGTAATCCTTCATTTCTGGTAGCTTTGATATTTCTATGTCTCTCTTTTGTTAAACTACATTTATCATGGAGGTTCATACCATAGATGTTTTTGTTTTTGTTTTTTCTCATATTCTATGTAATTCTTGACATCCCGGAAAAAATCTCCATGCCCCTTGTGTTCAGGGCACTACACATATATAAGTTCAGCATAGCATGTTTGGGTACTTAATCCAATCTGGAAACTTTAAGGAATAATTCACTTGAAAGCTCATTCTTGTTGAAAGAATACAACAACTTGTGGTTGTAGTACTAAGGTCTCCACTTTCCTGATTCTCAATTAGGACCTAGCTCAGTTCTATGGAGTAGGAACATTGTTTTCTCTGCCCCCTCCTCTAACTTCAAATTAACAATGGGAGATTAAATCTTTCTTATACTTGGATCACTGGATTCTCTCTTATCTGGCATTTACATACAAATTTAAAGACACATATGATCAGGTTGGGCTCACTTAGATAATCTACCTTTCAATTAATTCAAAGTCAACCTGTTAATAGTAACCATAATTACATCTTCAAAATTCCTTTTGGCATAGAATATAATATATACTTAGGAGGTATATCTCACAGTCACCAGTCCTAACTGCACTCATGGGAATAAATAATATAAAGCAGAGAGTATTTGAAGGTAATCTTAAGATCCTGCCTAAGTGCTTAGAATTTCTTTTAAGTTCTTAATTTATTTTCTTTTATTTTTTATTACACTTTAAGTTCTGGGATACACATACAGAACATGCAGGTCTGTTACATAGTTATACATGTTCCATGGTGGTTTGCTTCACGCTTCAACACATCATCTACATTAAGTATTTCTCTAATGCTATACTTCCCCCACCCTCCCCACCCCTCACAGGCCCCGGTGTGTGATGTTCCCCTCCCTGTGTCCATGTGTTCTCATTGTTCAACTCCCACTTATGAGTGAGAACATGCAGTGTTTGGTTTTCTGTTCCTGTGTTAGTTTGCTGAGAACAATGGTTTCCAGCTTCATCCATGTCCCTTCAAAGGACATGAACTCATCCTTTTTTTAATGAAAGAAAAAAATGAATGTATTGTGTATGGCGTATGGTCATGTACAAAGAAACCAAACAGGGAAAGCATGTGCAGATACACACTCATGCAATATCATTTGAATGATTCCTTAAAATCAATTTTGTAGTACATAATGTTGCATTACAGTTCCTACTACAGATACTCTATAGTTTATTTGAGGACATAAAGATATCTCATTATATAGAATAATCATCCTTCTGATTTCCTGCTCTGAAAATCCTTCTCAAGATTGCATGCAAGTCCCATATTCTCCAGGTTGCTTTCCTACTATCATTCAGTAATTAGATAAAAGTTAGTTCCAGAGGTCCTTCTGAAACTCCTTATTATAGTCTGTGAAGTAATGTCATAGTGCTCTGGTCCTCAAATGTTAAAAGTAGCTCATCATTCCCTGCACTTGACTTATCATGAGCTCATCACCTTATCCTTAAACCTTAGCACATTGTATTTATTCCATAAATTGTTTGTGTTCTTAAAATACCCTTTATTTTCCCTCCTTTCCTAAATTCTACAAAATTATACTGAAATTGCTTTGAGTTTTATTTGTATCCCCCGAAATAAATGTTATGTTTCTTGAAGACAGGTGTTATTTTCTCCCCTTCTCCTTTACACAGTATCCAACATTATCATAAAAATAGGAAGTATTTTGTAGAGATCTGTTATTTGGTGAATCGCTAACCAAGATAGTATCTGGCAAAGCAAATTTCATGTATCAAAATAATTAGTAAATAAAATGGCATATGAGTTGTTAATTATGGAACACAGTGCCAAATTGGAAAAAGAAGGTAGAAACTTCATATAGGCTGGAGTTATTAAAAAAGACACCTTGTCGATAGGTGGAGTATAGATACCTATCCTTGTTAGACAGGTGTAGTATAGATACCTACCTATCAATCAGACAAAAGGACATTTTAAAAAGTTATCCACTTGAAAATGCTCCCAATGCCCAAAGCTGGAAAAATTAAAGGAATTTGATAATTGATGTAGCACCGAATACTAAGCCAAAACACAAAAAATATACGTGCGTCCACATTGACATAAATAAGTAATTGAATAAATAAAAAACGGTGAGAAAGTTTCCATACCGAGGATTTATAAATATACGTAGATATTCTCACTCTTCCTCCTCAGGTGGAGATATTGAATTTCCTTCTTTATGAGTAACAGCTGGACTTGATTTGTATCCAAAGAATAGACTACAGGAAGGAAAAGCATAGTAACATTATAGTGGAGAAACCTAGAAAACATACAGTAAACATGTAATCAATGTTAGCCTCACCAGCATTAAGTCATATTGATATGATATGTATTTCATATCATGTAGTAAGAGATTATTTCACCTGTGATTTTCTGCACCCAAACCTATACACCAGTTTATTAGTGAGGAATTGAGGAGCATTCTACAAGGTGAACAGTGTTTTTCCAATTCTCAAGGTCATAAAACAAATAGGAGGAGAAGTGGAAAATAAATGCAGTGTGGTGTTCTAAACTGGATCCTAGAACACTCAAAGGATGTTGTTGGGAAAAGTGGTAAAATTTGAATAAAGTCTGTTGTTTAACTAATACTAATGAAATATTATTATTATATTTTTATTTTTATTTATTTTTATTTTGGAGACAGTCTTGCTGTGTCACTCAGGCTGGAGTGTGGTGCCACTATCTTAGCTGAATCTGCCTCCCAAGTTCAAGCATCTCTGCTGCCTCAGCCTTCCTAGTAGCTAGCACTACAGGCATGCACCACCACGCCCAGCTAATTTTTGTACTTTTAGTAGAGACAAGGTTTCACCATGTTGGCCAGGATGGTCTCAATCTCCTGATCTCAGGTGATCCACCTGCCTTGGCCTCCCAAAGTGCTGGGATTTCAGGCATGAGCCACTGCACCTGGCCAATTTTCTTAGTGTATTAGTCCATTCTCACATTGTTATAAAGAAACACCTGAAACTGTGTAGTTTATAAACAAAGGAAGTTTAATTGACTCATAGTTTTGCAGGCAGTACAGGAGTCATGACTGGGGAGGCCTCAGAAAACTTACAATCATGGCCAAAGGCAAATGGAAAGCAGGTGCATCTCAACATGGTGGAGTAGGAGAGAGAGCTTGAAGCAGGAGGTGCTACACACTTTTAAACAAACAGATTTCTTGAGAATTCCCTATCACAAGAAAAGCAATCCAATCACTTCCCACTAGATCCCTCCCGAACACTGGGAATTGCAATTCAACATGAGATTTGGGTGGGGACACACAGCCAAACCATATCACTTAAGTTTGAAAAATACACAATGTTTATACAAGATGTTAAATTAAGGGGAGAGTTATTGGAGTTTATATGGAACTCTAATGTCTGCAGTTTTTCTGTAAAGCTAAAATTATTTCCAAAAAACAGTTAAAAAGTTAACTCATATATATACACACACACATGCATACACACACACACACACACACACACATACATTTTTCATCTAACTCAGGAAATTTTCATGCAAAACACTACTTATGAAGTCTTTAATTAATATTCTTGGTCCTGAAAACTAACCTTCTTTAGATTATAGATAAGTATAGCTTTGAAAACTAATGGAAGCAGACACTCCATGGATACTTACTTATAATCATATAATTCATAGCCTTTTGTTAAATAAAACTCACTAAAAATGACCCTCAATAAAAAGAAATGAATTAACACATTCACACATACACATACCCATGGAATTAAATAAACAGAATGTAAAAACATGAGCAGGAACTATTGACGTCAGATTCTGAAGTAGACTCCCAATTTCTGGAACCACCTCAAAGCAGGTTACTTCTCTAAGCCCCAGGTTTATTATAGGTGAGATGGGGATAATAATAATACGTCTGGTATTGCAGTATATTCTGAGCCTTAAATATGATAATACATGTAAAGTGTATTTAATATTGGCACATGGTAAATGCTTGTTAAATAGCTATGAATTCAATTATTTTGGGCACCTACTCTGGGTCTACCATGAAAATGCAATTTCTATTTCCTCACATAGTAAGAGTGGTAATTAATATGTATTGAGCAACTATTAAGTCTGCCAAGTACTATGCTAAATAAATTATTTAATCCTTGTCACAAACATATAAATAGGTATATCCTCATTATTCCCACAGAAAAGAGAATTAACTTGTCCAAATTTAGAACAGCAGTAGAGAAAGATGATGAATGTTTGAACGACTCTGGTTAACTCCAAAACTTGTGTTTCCTGTGGCAAATTTCTTTCACTGGCAATTTCCCTTCTTTAAGGGTGTAAGGTTGTTAGGATAAATGAAAATTAAGATAAGCTGAAACCACGACTGACATATAGAATACTTTCTTAATAAAATTCTATTATAATTTTACATTTGTGTTTTAATTTTAAACAGTTGCTGTAGTTCAAGGAAGAAACATAACATTATTTTACATAAACATTTTATCTGATAAAATAGACTTTCAGTTCCACTAAATTCCTTTCAGAAATTCCTATTTATTGCTTCCTTTATAGTCATTGTTTCCTTGTATTAAAATATAGTTTTAAGAACTTGCATTTCTGTCATTTACTGAATTATTTTCCTTTTAAAAATCTAATTATCCACAAAAATAAAGAATGCATAGCAGTAAGCATAAAGACATTTAAATTGAGATATAATGAAGTCTTTATAGATTGTGAAAAGTAATTTTTTTACCCAAAAATAAAGCATAGTTTGTCATATAGTAACTAAAGAGATATGCTACCAAATAGGTAATTTTTATAGCATATATATCATAAAACATTATTTAGATAGAATAGAAAATATTTAAATGATAAAACTGTGTTGTTTAGAGAATGTACACAAAGTTTCGAAGCTTGTCTAACAGGATGGAGGAAACAGCTGATAGGATATCAGGGGAAATAGATCCCCTAGAGGTCCTTCCCAGCCCCAAAGTTCTCATGTGCTATTTATGATTAAATAGCTGATGCTTTTCTTAGCATTTCTTTCCAGTTTGTTGAACAAAGCATTCATAATAGGTACATCTGTGTCCTGGAGAACTTGCCTGCTTTTGCAGGATCTGCTTCCCCATTACACTGAGCTCCCAGCTTATCAGTGGCATTCACAGGAGGTCTCTCACACATGTTCGGGAACAAATTCTTCATTCACAACATAACAGATTCTATTTTCTTCTTATCAGTCTTCATTTGGCGAGACCTGACAATGAAGTGTATGACAATAAAGTGTAATTCCCTATTAAAACCGCCAGTTAACTTTGGCATCTCCTCAAGACAGGCTGTGAGGAAAAGTTTCTGTTAAGGGTTTTGTTATACTTCATCATGTGGGAACCACAATATACATGTTGCTAACATTATATTCTTTATTACTTAAATTTTATTTTAGCTTTTAGCCAATCTTTTAACTCCCCTTACAAACTTTTGTCTTTCTACTACTCATGACTGAAATACAAGGTTTTGATGATGGAGGAAGAATTTATGTATAAATTCTCCTATGCAAACACATAGAGTGCCTTCCAAGGTAGGTGGGAAATTTCTCTTGCTAATTTTCCTGAGATGCAAGAACCAAAAGAAGCTGAGTTGCTTCCTAATAATAAAAAATAGTAATAATAAAAACACTTAGTTATAAATGATCCAGGAATCACCGTAGATGAAAAAAGGAAGAAGGAGCAGGCAAAAGTAAACAAAAACTCTGTGACTGTGGAAAATAAAACTAGGCAAATGCATCTTCATTTGTTTATTGTAATGAAAATATCCCTTCTCTGTTTCCCAGTTAAAAACTATAGAAAATAAGCATTGTACAGTCATGTTTTCATTGGTGGAGTTTTAGGAGAGTACGAAAATATGCTGAGTTTTACTTCCAGTTGTAAACAGAAAACCAAGACCCTAGGAGCCATGACAGGGAGATAAGACAACTGATGTTATTTTTAAAAATTGACAGATGTTAAGAATCATCCATCTTTTGCAGGGGGTAATGTTTATTATCAGGTCACTGAGTCTTCCTTATCTTCTTCACTTTGGATGCATTCAATTACAGAAAGTCCTTAAATCCTTTTTAAACACCTTTGCAAACATTATGACTGTGAGAGAAGTCTAACATGGCTGATTCCATCTTGCTTCTAGCTTCACAGGCTGACTCTCTTCATTCATGACTGAGTGTAGGCCAAGGACCTGTGGGAGAAATTTAGTTTATAATTTAACTTTGAAACAAAGATAATCATAGCCCCTCCCTAAAACTGACCCCTTACTCCTTCTTTAGGGGCTGAAATTGCCTTTGTAAGATTAATGAGAGGCCACAGGATTAGGGTTATTAGAAGGGCCTGAATTCTGCTAAAATGTAGGGATTATTTCTGTAATCTCTTACTGCTAAGGAGTTATGTGGCCAGAGGTTGCAAGATTTGTGACTTTCCCAATTGCTACTCTCGGTAACATAACTATTATAGAATCTAAGATTAATCTTTTGAGATGTTTTTTTCAGATTGGCCCTACCTGGACTCTTGACTCATGGCTCAAGCAGTCCTGCGGCTCCCTACTAAGAGACAGACTCAGTGCATGAAGACTATTTACCACATCACTATGATCTCTTTCCCCACCAATCAGCATGATTGATTTCCTGATCCCCCACCCACCAAACTACCCTTGAAAAACCCTAATCTTCAAGTCTTCAAGGAGAATGATTTGAGTGTTAACTCCAGTTCTTCTATGTGGCCAGTCTCATGTTAATTGAATTCTTTCTTTATTGCAATATGACGGTCTCAGTACACTTGTTTTGTCTGTGCAGTTGGCAGGGAGCATCTGTCAGGTAATTACACTTTGTTCAAATAGATGCATGGGCCTATTTCCATTCATGTTTGCATACAGGTGATGGGTACAGTTTAAGCTTCAGGAGATAAGTCTTGCCAGTAGAAATGAATGTATGATATAAACAATTATATATGTTTATATAAATGGCTCACAGGCAACAGTTTAGGTACTTTTCCCGTAGAATAAATTTTAAAATTAAAACATGTACACTTAGGCTTTCCTTCTCTTTATATTCTAGTTTTCTACAAAATAAGCCACAATAAAATGATGAAAAGAATAGAAAAACCTTACAAAGTTCTTGTTTCTAACAAAATAGCCTGTGAGCCCAACTTGAAAGACTTAATACTGTTTATTTTGTTTTTGCTAAGTGAAACGTTCTTTTGTTTGTTTGTTTGAGATGGAGTCTCACTCTGTTGCCCAGGCTGGAGTGCAATGGTGCAATCTTGGCTCACTGCAACCTCTGCCTCTGGGGTTCAAGTAATTCTTCTGCCTCAGCCTCCTGAGTAGCTGGGATTACAGGCATGTGCCACCACACTCAGCTAATTTCTGTATTTTTAGTAGAGACAGGGTGTCACCATGTTGGTCAGGCTGGTCTCAAACTCCTGACCTCGTGATCGTCCACCTCAGCCTCCCAAAGTCTGGGATTACATGTGTGAGCCACCGTGCCCAGCCAATAAAAGTTTTTTTATCGTGTTAAGGAATTCTTCTTCTGCTGTCCAAGAATAGGCAGTTTCTGCATTAACCTGAGAACCTGTTCACGGTCAATTATTCTGAACACAGTGAGAGCTACTAGAGAAGCTAAACTGCTCCACATAAATTGTGGCTGTCTTTCAGGAACCTTCTTGTCTAAGAATGCTGCCTACAGAGTTCAAGGCTCTAGTTGTAAATAAATTAAGGCTCTGAAAGGAAAGACCAGGGTATTTGACAAGGAGATGCTACTTGGTCCTCAAGGGGGAACTGAGTGAGGAAAAGCATTCCATCAGACCCCTAATGTTTAAATACCTTCTACAGAGGCAGCACTAATATCCAGATAGCATCATCTAGAGAAAGGGAAAACCAGCAGAGGGAAGACCACTAGTCTTGCTTGTAAATTGTTAAGGCAACACATTTTCATCCTTTTTCTCTTCTCTTCTAACCACCACATTACACTGAAGTAGCTGAACCTTCAAGAAAGAGAGAAAAGTAATGTCTCAGACAGATCAAGGGCAGATTGCTCTCCCATCCACTTTATATTCAATCAGCCTGTGTTCTGAAGGATTTATGGAAGGAGAGATTTAAATTTGTCAGAGTTTAATAGATAACGTGTTAGTTTCTCTATACTTCCCTTTCTCATTCAAGGGTTAGGTTTGTTTCATAGCTGAAAGACAGTACTTCTTGATTTTTCCACTCCTCAGTTACTGTTCAGAATCCACTATTTCTTCTTGACTCTCTCAATTTATCTGGAAGCTCCCATCACAACCATAGCTTGATATTTCTGAACATATCCCTGCAATGGAGTGCCACTCTGTTGGCACAGGCAGAAGCCAAAAGGTAATGGGCTATAAATAGCCCACCCTTCTACTTTGCTCTCTTTTCTCTTTATTCATGACAAGCTCACCACTCAAGAAGCTTTGGACGTCTTTCCATTGATTTTTTGAAGGATTAGAGTAATTTGATGAACTTATAAAGAAATTGAAAAATTAAAATTGCAGGCAATACGAACTTTTTTAATCTTGTAAGGCAAACACCCTAGGAGATTACTAATAGAATAGCAATTTAAGTAGTAAAATAACATGATTGGATTTCATTATGAAACACTAGAAGCAGAGAGAAATGGGTGAAGTTAATGAAACTAATGAGAATGATATAAAAGATGCATATTTACAGGTAATCATTATGTCAGTTAGTACATTTTAAGAACTTATTACTATTATATACTTTTAAAAATATCTCATGGAAATGAAAAACTTCATTCTTGGAAATATGCTCATGTAAAAATGCCACAATTTCAAGGATTGTATGCATCTCATTTATCCATTGGAACCCAGGGAGGATCCCTTCTGCTACAAGTAAGGAAAAACTCCAAATTAAAGCAATTTAAATAATAAGAAAGCAATTATTATCATACTTAAGATCAAGTTCCAAAGTAGATGAAACAATCACTCAAATTATCACTATGGATATAAGTATTATTTTGTCTTTTCTTTCTTCACCTTCCTTAGCATTTCAGCTTGCACTTGGACTAGTTCTCTTCATGGACACAAGATGGATGCATAAGTTCCCAGAATAGCACCCAGAGCTGACAGTACCCAGCTAACGAACAATGACTATTTTTCTATATATGTCTCTCTCTCTCTCTCTTTTTTTTTCAACCAGCAAAGAAAACTTGTGGAAACATTCTTGCCCTCCTCCAGACGACTTCATTTCATTTTTAATTACTAAGATTGATTCATATATTCATATATGACATTTCTCAATCTATTAGAAAAGAAATTAAATCATCTTTCAATGTGCTAAAATTTTTTACGAAATTGAGACACTGCCAGCTAAAAACAAGGAAAGAATGACTATTAAGGCTGATATAGTTTCAAATAGTTATTGTTAAGCTATCTATAGACTGAATATCTTAGACCCTAATTTAAGAAATCCCTGAAGAAATTGTAGTTCAAGGAATTGGAGTCCATACTTGAACAGTAAGCAGAAAAAAATCTGTACTTAAGAGATAATCACAAAAGGAAAAATGAATGAAAGTGGTTGAAAACAAATAAAGAGATGAATGAAAATCAAATGAAACTGGATATCTTAAGCCTAAGATGAACAGAGTTTTAAAAATAGAGTGGTCAAGTGCTTTAAATGTTTCAGCTATAACAATAAATATGTGTAGAGAAAGATTCTATTCAAACACTGTCAAATAAATAAAGTTTTTCTTTCCTCTAATTGTTGGTGGTAAAATTTCTCACATCTGAACCTCCAAAGAAATACTCAAAATTTTTTGACAGGAAGGCAACTCTAACTACTGCCCTGCACTTCAACAGCTGGTGTCACACACATCACAATTATGCCTAACTTAATTGACTTTCATAGTTGGGCAGGGCAGAAATGTTCTCCCTCATGTATTAGGCTTATTTAAACACCAGTCATTCTTCAGTGACTATTGTGAGTCTCACTTTCTCATACCCAAACTCAATATATGTTATATTTTCCAGAGAAACTTTCTTTTATCATTACAATCCACATCGTTCTTTCCAGGGTAGCAAAAAAGTTAAAAACCTTGGTAAATAAATGAAGTTGACCTGGTTTTGAATCTCCCCTCTGATGACAGTTTGTGTGATCTTAGTTCAACACATTTCCTGATCTCAGTTTCTTCATTTGCAAATTAAGAATTCAAAATTTCTCTCTTTCTCTCTCTTTTTTTTTTTTAGATTTAAGTTAGGTTTATACCTAAAAGTGGTTGGTACAGTCCCTGACACATGCAGATTGTCAATAATTGATATTAATAAAGCAAATGCAGTTCATTTAAGGACAATTTACCACTTTCCAGTTTTCTATTTTTTAATCTCCCATTTCTTTCAAGCCTTCTGATATGAGTTTGCATTCATGTCCCCACCCAAATCTCATTTTGAATTGTAATCCCCAATATTGAAGGAAGGGCCTGATGAGAGGTGACTGGATCCTGGGTCACTTTTCCTCCTTGCTATTCTCATGACGGTGAGTGAGTTCTCAAGAGATATGGTTGTTTAAAAGTGTGTAGCATCTCTACCTTCGTGCTCTCTCTTCTGCTCCAGCCATATTAGACATGTGCCCTTTCTTTTTGCCTTTCTCTATGATTGCAAATATCCTGAGGCCTCCCCAGCTAGGTTTCCTGTACACCCTGCAGAACCATGAGTCAATTAAACCTCTTTTCTTTATAAATTACTCCGTCTCAAGTAGTTCTTTATAGCAATGTGAGAAACTAACAGTAAAAGTGTATTAGTATTTTACTGTTAGTTTCACAAATCAGGGTTTATCTCTCCAGCCAGAATGTAAGGATCAGCACAACTAAGAAAGTGGCTCTCTTGCTTTACAGTGTGTAATAATCTCACAGAAACCTGAGTGAAATGGAATTTTTCTGGTTGTCCTGAGATTTTGATATGGAATTGTTTTGTTTATGGCTCGAATATGCATTTTTATATAGTTCAGGTAATTCTTATCAGGTAGTCCATGAATGACTTGCAGAAAAGCCATGTTTTACAGTTAAAGGACACAGTGAACTCAGAATTCTTTCAGCTATGCCATGTTATAAGCTTTATAATCTTGACATTACTATTTAAAAGAAGTATCAGGAAGATAATATCACTCTTGTAAAGGTGAAATTCATTTATATATTCTAGAATGACACATGAATTTTAGTTAATATAATTATAACATCTTTGAAGAAATTTTCATGGTTTTCTTTGCATTACCAAATAGTAATTGGAAAATAGTAGAAAGTAATAAAATTTATTGATCCATTAATTTAACAATACAACTTAACTGTGTTCTCAAAGTCCTCTTATAAATAGTTCATATCCGAATATGATCATATGCTAACATCAAAGAATATGTACTGCTTAAATATCCCAGTGTAGAAAGATCTTTTAATGTAAAGTCTTTTGTCGTTTGCTTAATTTTCTTTATAAATTCAGAGTAGTAGCCTTTCTAACACTTCTCTAAAATATTAATAGCCCTTTTTATAGGTTTTCTTAAGCAATCATAGAAGCAAAGACAATACAAAGTTAATATAGTGAGTAGGTCATACATTCCGTCCTGGGACACATTATTCCCTGCATTACAATTGTTTAACTCCCCAGGGCTACATTTTTTCAATAATGTGCATGGATAGTTCCATTATCATCAAAGGTAGTTGAACATTAATGAATCACTCAGCATGAAAAGAATAATGTTCTGTATCTTTCTGCATTTTCTAGGAATTCATCTAACAGTAGTTGGGTTAAGTCTGAAAGAATCGTCCCTGAATAGACATTCTTATTTTTGACCTGGGTTGGCTGTACCTATTAGTGTTCAAGACATTATTAAATACATTGGGTTTTTAAGATAGAAGGCTCCTCTATCTAAGAAATATGGATTCTCTTTGTAGTATTTTATTTGGATGTGAACAATTAACAGTGATATATATATTTTCTTCTTTTCTGCAATATGCTTACAAGCCAGATAAAAGAAATCAAGGGAAAAACTTCTGGAAGTCAGGACAAATGCAACTGAGGAATTGAGTCTGTATTTAATTAACTGGACAGAACTTCTTCATTTACAGTAGTCTATAATATTGAATAGGACCATTTTAGTAAATAACAACTTGTAGTGCACCTTTATTTTTGACAGGTTGTGATGATGAGTTTCTTACGTAATATACACGTGACCACGTTATTTGAAGAAGAATGGTATGCAATGTTTAATTGGCCAAAGAATGCAGTTTCCTAATGTTTTCTCCTGTGAGGATTTTCCAGATGGCTAATAGGGATCAAGATAGCTCACTCACAGAAATTTCAAAAAATTTTTGAAGTAGTCGTTTATTTACACAACTCTTATAGTAGGCATACTCTGAAAATGGCCCTCAAATATTCCTGCTTCCTGATATTTACAACTTTGTATAGTTGTTTATTTTTGAGTGTGGGCTGGGCATAATAATTTTCTTTTAATAAGCAAAATATGACAGAGGTGACAGATGCTACTTTCATCTTTTTGGCACTCTTGCTTTCTCTCACTTGATCAATTTGATAAAGCCAGCTGTCATGTTATGAGGTGACTTATGGAGAGAAGTTAGGATAGCCTCCAGCCAAAATATAGACCAGCCAATAACTGAATCCTACAGCCTACAAGCTCAGGAGGAACCTATCATGCCAACAACCCTGTGAGAGAGCTTGGAAAGAAATTCTCCCCATGGAAATGCTTGAGATGACTGGAGTGTTGGCCAGCACTGACTGCAGCTTGGTAAGAGACTCATGATTAGAGAACACAGCTAAATTATGCCCAGATTACTGACTCACAAAAGTGTGACATCATGACTACATGCTGCTTTAAGCCCCTAAATTCTGAGATAATTTGTTATGCTGCAATAAATAACTAATGCATTCCCATTACACAGGTATTGATATGTATACAAATAATATAAAGAGAAAATATCATTTGCTTTACCATCTCCCTTCTTACTAAATGCCATTCTTGTCAATTAAAGCATTAATATTTTATGCGGTTTACATTTATATTTTCATAAAATACCTGCATTTATCACAGTAATCATACTTTTCTCTAAAACTTTGGTGTTGAAGAATATTGAAATATAGAAATAAAAAAATTCTATTTATATTTACCTAAAATATACTAAAACTCAAATATATGAAAACTAAACAGTGCTTTACAGCATGTGTATATGGATACTAGGTATAGAGTTAAGAAGAAACCAATTATTTTATATTTGTAAGTTCTCTAAATTTAGTTTTGAATAATTTTAAGTCATTTAAATTCTCATGTTACTATAAAAACATAGTATATTTTACAAAATAGTTTTTGCAAGCATTTTCATTTGCAGAAATAAATGTTTATATGTGATAATATAAGCAATATAAAACACAAAAATACTATAAAATAGTAATGACATCTTAAATACATACTCATATGCAGAGGCAAAAACATCTTATTAAAAATTCCCCAAATATAATCCATCACCATTCTCATGTGAGAAAATCTCCATATCATGGGATATTATTTATTAGATAAATAAAACTGTTATTACATTTAGATTGGATTTATGTCTATTTAATTATTTTCAAATGTCTCATTTGCTGTTCTAAAAGGCAATCAATATCATTAAAATATTTACTGTAGTAAAATCGATTTGAGAGCAAATTCCACAGTAGTCTTTTATTTAACTAGATTATGTTAATTTAAACACCCTATTATTAAAATAATAAAATAAATGAGCAAAATGTATAAAATTGCAGAAAGCTTTATACTAACAATAATGCAAATATTACTGAAAAGGACCATAATAATTTTCATGGAGATAGACTAATGTGAAGTAAAGAAAATGTGATGCAATGTCCACATTCAAATATTCAGAATGTTTTGTTTTGTTTTGTTTTGTGTTACAGAAATATGGTTTTATTTGAACTTATGTAAAGAATGAATTGATAATATTTTCAATGAAGAAAACTTCTTTGAACTATGTAATTAACTTATTAATGCATATAGGCTGATGTTGTAATAATCTTGCTTTCAAAAATTAGTTAGTTTTTAAAAGAGTTTTACTTAGCCGTTTAAACATTTCACCCTTTGGTCTGAAGTTGTGCAACATTTTGGAAGAGAGAGTCTTTCCTTCTTGTATAAGAGCCGAGAGAGTCTTTCCTTTGTATATAAGAGCCATCTCTAAGAAGATTTTGCAATTGTTCAATATTTATCATTAGGAAGTCTTCCAACAGAGTTACATGTGAATTTTACTGCAACTATAAAAATTTAATTTCATACCCTTGATTTACAGTAAAGTTTAAATAATTGCTAACATTTTATCTAAACTATATACAAAATTGGGACACACAATCAAATAATAAATTTTTGAGTTTGAAATAATATTTAATATTATGTGTATGATGGACTAGGTTTTTCCTACAATGGAAACATTTCTAGTAAGTTTATATAGATAATAAGACTAAATGTTATTCAATAGTACAGATAATTTCTCATAACATTTAAATGAACGTTTCCATTTTATTCTTTTGAAATTATGCAGAACCTAAAATATCATATTAAAGTTAGAAATATTATCCAAAATATCTTTATTTAATTGTTTAATTTAAAGTTTATATTATATTGCAGAAATAAAGAACTTTAGAACTCAAAGCTCTACTTTGATCATACATTGTGTTACGCTATTATCTCCAATGGGCTAATTCTTTTTTTTAATTTGACAAAAATCACATATTTTTATGCTAAGCCTCAACTCTAACATTTATGCTAATATTTCTAACTTTTCTTCTGCTCCTTCCTCCTAGTGTGGGGCCAGATATTAATTTAATTAATGTATCATTTGACTTTTTCCATATCATAAGTTAAAGTTTGGCATCCAAATTCTAAATGACTTCTTAACGGACACTTCATTTTCAATTGTAATTTATGAATGCCAATGGGCAGTAATCCCTTTAAATATGTTAAGATGTTTTATGATCATAAAAAGTAATTCAACTAGACATACTAGTATTTCTCTGAAACTCATCTCATGAAAATAAAGTACGTCTCAATTCCTGGGCTTTAGAAACTATATTTTTCTATTCACAAGAATAGAAAAATATGCAGTAGCAGTTCTCCACTTTTTTGATTATCCAGACTTGCCATTTTTTCTATACTGCAGATATGATAAGGTGACGGAACAGTATTTAATCACTGGCTCCTACTATATCATTCTGAATGTTTCCCTTCTAAGCTATACATTGAGAAAACATACAGATGAGTACAACATGCACAATCAAATGAGGGCGTTCCACATGAGAAAATACCACATTTAGGAGATAAAGTCACAGGTAGAAGAAAGTAGGCAGAACATGCATTATGTGAAGCTAAGAACCTCAGAAAGGTGTACACATATACAGAATGAAAGAAAGGCACGATTTTACTGTCACACCAGAGCAATGGAATACAGGATCCCAAGTATTAATTTTAAGTGGTCAACTGAAATAGGGAACTTTGGAGCCATTACATGCATTTGTAAAACTCTCTCTCTGCACAGTATTAAAAAGAAATAATTGGTTTGAAGATACATTAAAGTTGATAGGCTAGAACCCAACATTAAAGCACGTCCCTTAAAAGAGATAAATACAGGAAGAGAGAAGCCCATTTCACTGTGATTCTAGTAGCACAGCCTCAGAATTGTGATGATAACACAATTTCAAACTTTAAATCATATTCTTTCGATCTGTTAAAAATTCTGAATGAATTTCAATTGTCTTTAGAATTAAATCTAAGTATTTTAGAAATTTTCATGCTTCCAAGCTCTGTACCATGCCAGGGGTCTCACCTGTGACAGTTGCCTGCTCACTTCCTAAGCTCTGCCTGCACTGTTTCTTAGTTCCTTGAAAACAAAATTTCTTTCCTCTTTGGCTATATTTGATCTTATATATTGTTAGTATTTTACCTTCCCCAATCTCTACCTGTTTGCTTCTCATAAGTAATGGCCACTCATTTTTCAAGTTTAAGCATAAATGTCACCATTTCAGAGAAGTAGGGAGCTCAGATACTGTCTCTTTCATATGCAATTGTTTAGCACACTACATCTGTCTTTCACAGTTTAAGAGAAAAGATTGAATCACATATTATCTGAGGTTTATTTTGTGCCTTATTTCCTTAGAATTTCTTACATCTTTCTATCAGCAGGTATCTTTCTATATGTCATATCCTCAGTGTTAAAGCTCATGTAACTTAAAAAAAAATCCCTTTTTTTAACTTCTAGGTTTACATTACTTTCTTGACATTCTTAGTAGAAGACATATCTTGATTCCCTATTTAACTGCTGTTGGACTTTCTTGAATTGCAAGTGGTGTACAGTTTTAAACCACATATGGGCTTATGATTTCAAACCCTGGCTTTTAAATAATAAATATCAAATACATGAGTAAAAACTTTATTATTAAATGAGAGATTAAATAGAATTAGGAAAAAATGAGGAATCATATAAGAATTTTTCTCCTCAAAATGTATAGAGGAAAGGGGTGGAGATGGAAGAATTGAGGAGTCATCTGAGTGGATCATCAATGAATGTACTATACACATTATCTCCTCTCAGGTACAAAAATTGTGGAATGAGATGTGGAGACAGCAGTAATGTAGAAAAAAGAGCTTCAGCATACAAAATCAGTGTACAAAAAATTATAAGCATTCCTGTACACCAACAACAGACAAACAGAAAGCAAAATCATGAGTGAAAAACCATTCACTATTGCTACAAAGAGAATAAAATACCCAGGAAAAAAACTTACAAGGGATATAAATGACCTCTTCAATAAGAATTACAAATCACTGCTCAAGGAAATAAGAGAGGATACAAACAAATAAAAAAAATATTCCATGTTCATTGATAGGAAGAATCAATATCATGCAAATGGTCATACTGTCCAAAGTAATTTAAAGACTCAGCGCTGTACCCATCAAGCTACAATTGACTTTCATCACAGAATTGGAAAAAGCTACTTTAAATTTCATATGGAACTGAAAAAGAGCTCATATAGCCAAGACAATCCTAAGCGAAAAGAACAAAGCTGGAGGCATCATGCTACCTGATTTCAAAGTATACTGCAAGGATGCAGTAATAAAAACAGCATGATATTGGTACCAAAACAGATATATAGACCAGAGGAAAAGAACAGAGGCCTCAGAAATAACACCACACATCTAAAACCATTCTGATCTTTGACAAACCTGACAAAAATAAGCAATGGGAAAGGATTCCCTATTTAATAAACAGTGTTCGGAAAACTGGCTAGCCATATACAGAAAACTGAAACTGGACCCCTTCCTTAAACCTTATACAAAAATTTACTCCAGATTGGTTAAAGACCTAAACATAAGACTTAACACCATAAAAACCCTAGAAGAAAACCTAGGCAGTATCATTAATGACATAGGCATGGGCAAAGGCTTCATGACTAAAACACCAAAAGCAACTGCAAGAAAATTAAAATTGACAAATGGGATCTAATTAAACTAACGAGCTTCTGTACAGCAAAAGAAACCATCATCAAAGTAAATAGGCAACCTACAGAATGGGAGAAAATTTTTGCAATCTATCCTGCTGAAAAAGGGCTAATACCTAGATTCTACAAGGAACTTAAACAGATTTACAAGAAATAAAAAAAAAAAAATCAAAAAGTGGGAGAAGGATATGAATAGATGCCTTTCGAAAGACAACATGTGGCCAACTAACATATAAAGAAAAGCTTATCTTCAGTGGTCATTAGAGAAATGAAAATCAACACCACAATGAGCTACCGTCTCATGCCAGCAGGAATGGCGATTATTAAAATGTCAGGAAACAACACATGCAGGAATTGGATGTGGAGAAATAGGAACACTTTTACACTGTTGGTGGGAATGTAAATTAATTCAATCATTTTGGAAGACAGTGTGGTGATTCTCCAATGATCTAGAGCCAGAAATACCATTTTATCCAGCAATCCCATTACTAGATATATATGCAAAGAATTATAAATTGTTCTATTATAAAGACACATGCACATGTATGTTTATTGCAGCACTATTCATAATAGCAAAGACTTGGAACCAACCCAGATATCAATTAATGTTAGATTGGATAAAGAAAATGTGGCACATATGTACCATGGAATACTATGCAACCATTAAAAAGAATGAATTTATGTCTTTTTCAGGGACATGGATGAAGCTGGAAGCCATCATTCTCAGCAAACAAACACAGGAACAGAAGACCAAACACTGTATGTGCTCACTTATAAGAAGGAGCTGAACAGTGAGAACATGTGAGCACTGGGTGGTGAACATCAGACACCAGGGCCTGCTGGGGAGTCAGAGACAAGGGGATGGATAGCATTAGGAGAAATACCCAATGTAGATGACGGGTGGATGGGTGCAGCAAACCACCACGGCACATGTATATCTATGTAAAAAACCTGCACGTTCTGCACATGTATCCCCACAACTTAGAGTATAATAAAAAAAGAAATAACACAAACTTAGGTACATCTTTAAAATATATGTAATCAAACATATACTTGATAATTGTATTAACCAGTTATTTAATATTAATATTATTAATATCTATTTAATATTACAGACTTCAATTATGTTCTATCATTATATTAATAGCATTGATTACTCATCTATTATGTATAATATCAAAAATATATTTGACATTATTTCTAAAACTTAAAATTTTAACTTCTGGCACAAGTTAAAGTTGGCATACTAGATAATAAGAAAACAAATTTCACTTTCATACCTATTTCCACAAATATGGTTTACTTTAACATCCATACACTCATGGTATTAGAAAACATTAATTTAAAAAAAAACATTTGAAATTTAGAAATCAAAGAGCAAAAAAAGCGTCTTAATTCTCTTTTCTATTTGCAACTCTGGGGGAAATTTCACATCATATTATAGAATTATTTATATGGGATACCCAGAGTGAAAGGGAAATGGCATAAGGCAGATCTAGGAAGTGAACAAGTAAAATGTACTGTAAATTTCTTTTTACTTTGACCTCCCAAATGTATAGCACCCTAAGCCAATAAAAAGGAATATCCTAAGATTCTCCTCCTAAGAGAGATAAAGAAGATACCTGAATTTTATGAGCAGTTTTGAAGTGATTCCATGACTCAGAGGAGAAGGAAGAGATATAATAATTTCACCCTGAGAATGGAGAAAAAAGATAGCATATTTTCCAAGCTCTACCATGAATAACTTCCCTTAACTATGGTGCAGGCATCTTTCCAAATGAGGTAGAACTATACGGAATGTTCTCTGTATTTTAGATCATTCCAGTGAAAGGAAAATGAGAAGATAAAAAGAATAATGAATTGACAGAACCAGTACTGCTCACTGTCTTGAATTTACAAGACTATATTTTCTGCTGCCACTGAGGAAGAGGGTTGAGAATCAAACAGATGTGTAAATAAATTTTATTTTGAGCAGCATATCTCTGAGCTTTAAAACCATAAATACACAAATGCTTTGGTTTGTGATTGGTTTATTAATATCTACCTCCTCTACTGGTTCATAAATGATTAATTCCCTGATAATTAGAACTTTGTGTTTTGTTTATCATTATATCACTAGGGCCTGTTCTTGCAAATAGTAGTGTTCAATAAATATGTGTTGAGAGAAGACATGAAAGTGGGAGGGAGGCAGAAAAAAAATGTTGGAATTAAATAAGACTTCAGTTGAAACAGAAAGTACAGTACACGCTCAGATGTTGGTGATTTAGGTTCCTAAAATGCAAATGATGACAACAACTATGCACAATCCTAGTTAAATGGTTTTACTTAATTTTTGTAAATAATGGTATATGGGAGAAGAAACTATTAGACACTGCATAAACTCTAATGTTTCTTAGCAAAAACTTTGACTTAGGGCAATATATCTGGCAGTATCATCTTTTTCTTATGTGACTGCCCTAGTCTTCCATAGTCTAATTTAAGGCCCTCATCTATCCTCTAAGACCTTGAATATGACCTCTCCTCAAACGTGTTGCTAATTTACAGTCCTGTGCATCACTTTGGAGATATAATGAAGAAGAAAATACTATAATGTCTCTAAAGTGATTCATAATCTCATAAAAATGATTATTTTACTCTAAATATATTTATTGACTCAGCACCCTGAAAATTATAATCAGAATTTATCAGCAGATGGAAGATTGGATTTTTCTTACTTTTCATATTAAAAAAAATGCATCCAATAAAGCTAGAGGTGACTTTTTCCAAATTTCACAGTAAGATTGAAGAACAGGGATTCTCCTTAACCTCTAGTCAGCATTCCAACATATATTAGACAGATTATCTTAAAAAAATAGAATTTTCACCACATATGGTGTAAAATCAGACTTGCAAGCAGTGGTTAAACATTACAACCTCAAGGAGAGCTCCTTAACCTTCCATAAATAATTCATGCTCATTGTCATAATGCAATGTTTTTTCCCTTCCAGAGTACTTATGAAAATTTGTTATTATTTGGTGTTTTGTTCCTGTCTGGAATGTACATTCTATGAAATAGATATATTTCTCTTTTTTCCAAATCTATAGTCTCCCCACTTTTTAAGAATCCTTTACATGATTGTACTTATTAAATAGTATTGACAAGCATACAACTTTTGAACTAATTAAATAGAAGTGATCGATCCTTTCAGCAGTAAAGCTCTATTGTTTGAAATTGACAGAAATTAAACCTGTATATACTGTGACCAAAAGGAAAATTTACTGAAAGAATCCTGGATTATTCTATATAATTAGAGCAAAAACAGCACTGTGGCTGATTAACAAGAAAAAAAAAACAATAATTCAAATGTGGGCAGTTTTCTCCTCTACCCATTACTCATTTGGAAAATCTTGGTGCCAGCTTTATTCTCTGATTCTTCACACTGACTTACCCTGTATGGCAGAAATGTGAGCTCAGGAAAATAAAATCTCAGTATAGCCCCTGAAAGGGAGTCACCATTATCTCTTCAGTCCAGTTTAAAAATCTCTGGTAAAAGTTATTTCCCACTGTGAGCATATTCCTGGATCATTCAACTGAGACCTGAGATTTTTGGTGCCATAATAAATAGCATAATGTCCTTGCAAGGCCTTGTCTGAATTTCAGGTTAGGCATTTAGTTTACTAACCACTTTGGGACAAGGGTACTTAATATTAAACTTTGTAATACAGGTGACTCTCAGGAAAGTCTCCTGGATGTGTCTGAGGCCAACTTGACATTCTCATTTAAATATTTTTCCTTATTACTAGAACCAGGATGTATAATATGCTGTCATTATTATTATAAAGAAGGTATTTTAGAGTCTAGTTGTCCCATCCAAAAAGAGGACACATGCACACCCATAAAATGAAAGATATTTAAGGAGTACTTTATAATCTGCAGTTAGAAGTTGCTTCTTATATTTAACTTAATATGTTTCAATAGATAAATTTGAAGGTGTATTACCTATTAATCACTGATATTCCATCTACAGAAATAATATTTATTATTGGATAAAATTATAATTCTTAACATAGTATCTTTCTTGGAACACTTACAGATAGGGTTATTACATAGTTGCATTTGATTTAAGTATGTGATCACCTTTAATAAATTCATATTACATGAGATCTGTTCCTTGGTGTCTAAGTGGCTGTAATTTTTATCTTCAGGCAGGAAGAAGAAAGTCAATATAGTTACTAAAATTTTAATGAACAGGACACCAACTTTACTTGGTTTTAGGCGATGAGACTTTCAGTTTATTTTTTATTAGGTTTCTCAATCATATTAAGTTATGTTCTATTTACAGGAAAATTTAATATGATCAAGAGTCTTCTCTATAACATTCATATAGGAAGTAAGCATGATACCAAGGCTGAGTGAAAGATAATCTAAAAATGTTTCCAGGTTTCTCAGTCACTTTGTTGACTTTATGCCATACCAAGCAATAATCTATTTTTTCTTAGTTTACGTCCCTGTAACCATAGTTGGAGCTGATATAAATCAAACACTACTAATTTAAATGTTAATATTAAATAAATAATCAATAAACTATGAGAGTTGATATAAATCAAAAATTTTAATCAGATAATGTATATTATGCATTAGAAGGCTAATTAATCATGCTCATTTAGTACATCATTATATTAGCTCATTCAATTACTCCGCAAAGATTCACTCAGTATAGTAACCTATAGAAAATACAGTGAAAAAAAATCTATGAACAATTCAATAATATACAGTTGGAGATGCCATATAAGTATGTACTAAAGAAGACAGCAGTCACTATAGGATTTTGGTTTGGCTGCAAATGGAGAAATTATAAATGCTTATATTTATTCATTTTCTGAATAAAAAGTCCTTCCTCCTGTATGATGGCTTACCACTGTAGTTGGCTAATTCTGTTTAATCTTTCTATTCTGAGATAAAACTCGACTTCTGGCATTGTGCTTGCTAGTGTTCTGAACATCTAATAAAGATGAGTCACCCAAATCTATCTTTCTGCTGTTATAAGTTTGTCATTATTAGGCCATTATTAATCGCATTAATGTAAACAATAGTAGTAACTAATAGTACATATTTCATGTTAGTCACTAAGCATGTTCAAATCTCTCTACGTGTAATAATTTAGTTAATTCTCATAATCGGTCTTATAGATAGGTACTGTTATTACATACTCTATAGTTCAGTTTTTTTAATACTTTGAATACTTGAAGCAGTTTAACAACAATCTTCAAATATAGTCATTTAATTGCAAAGATTCTTCAGTCTAGCACAATACCAGATTGCTTAGAAAAATTGCTTTGCATTATATTGAATGACAATTTGTATAGATGCATAATATTAAACAACCATACAAGTTATAATGTTACAGTTAAACACATTTATATTTATATTATCACATGTATGGTACTCTTATTTAAAAAATTATAAATCTCTTAAACTATAATGTTCTCAAAAATGTGTGTTTCAATGAACAAGTTTAATTCACTAAATGAATAGCAGCTACAAAAAAATCAGTTTTATTTTATAATTTTATATTCATAATTATCTTTTGAAATAATTGCATTGTCAAGGAAATTAAGTTTTTTGTGTACTTGTGAATAAATATAATTGTTATTTCTAAAAAAAAAAAACTTAATGAGCTTCATATAATCATTGTGGCACTGTATACAATAGCAAAGATCTGGAACCAACCCAAATGCCTATCCATAATAGACTGGACAAGGAAAATATGGCACATATACACCATGGAATACTATGCAGCCATAATAAACAATGAGTTAGTGTCCTTTGTAGGGACATGGATGAACCTGGAAACCATCATTCTCAGCAAACTGACACAAGAACAGAAAATCGCACACCACATGTTCTCACTCACAGGCGGGTGTTGAACAATGAGAACACATGGACACAAGG
>CAUYQU010042886.1:0-13324 GCA_963574635.1 Cheracebus regulus
TGTGGCTCCTCTGCCGGGAATCTCCCGGTCTGTGGGCAACAAAAATTCGTCGGAAAGTGCGGCGTTCACTCGTTCTCTGCGCTTTCACTGGGAGCTACATTCCTGAGCTGTTGCTAATCGGCCATCTTGGATCTCTCTCCACCAATAAACTTTTTAAGAGAATTATCTATGCTTAGGAACTCTGCTTTGGTGAAATCTACTTGCTCATTAACCCCTTCTCATCTGACATCTAGTGCTATGCAAACCTGGTATCCAATAGGTCCATTATTCAGAAAACATTTATTGAACATATACTTTGAACTGTCATTTTTTTCTTTTTCTCATTTGGAAAAGCCAGTTTGATTAATGAATAAGGAGCCTCATGCATGTTCCACTGACCCTTCAACTGAATCCAAACCCAACCCACCCTCTTTGCCCTCACACCAGCTTAACCTCCTGGTTTGTAAGCTACAGATAGATTCAAGACTCCAGGGTCGTGTTTAATTTTTCCTTTTCCCCATCCAATCCATTTCAAGGGTGTTGGCTTTTGGGCCTGTTGCAGATGGAATAGTCAAATGAACCAGGTCTCTATGGTTCTTAACTAGAAATGTGCTTCAGAATCACCTGTGTTAAAACAAAGGCTAAACACAATTTAAAAAAGGATACCCCTAAGTCCTACTCCAGGTGGACTGAATCAGAATATTCTCTCCCTCATCGTGCTCTGTGAACTGACCAGAGCGGACTTCTATGTTGTTCTCTGGCAGTTTCCTGTCTGCCTAGCCACATGGGAGCTGCTTCTGACCCTCCCTTGCTCCTGAGTCTTCTCAGCATCCAGCCCAGAGCTGGGGTGATACCTACTGATTGGGTTGAATGTGCATCTTCAGGTACATCGGATGAATTGTATCTTTGTATTTTTATTTTATTATTTTTTAAGACAGGGTCTCATTCTGTCACCCAGGCTGGAGTGCAGTGGCATGATCTCAGCTCACTGCAGCCTTGACTTCCCAGCCTTAAGTAATCCTCCCCCTCAGCCTACTGAGTAGCTGGGACCACAGGCATGCACCACCATGCCTGGCTAATTTTTATGTTATTTTTTCTAGAGACAGGGTCTCACTATGGCTGCCTTGCCTTCTGCACTTCTGTGGTCTAACTCCAGGAGGGCCCCCACTACTGGCCGGAAGTTCTTTTCACCTATCCATCCCTTTCATTTCCTCTCACCCTCCTAATAGAAGCACCTTAAAACCTCTTCCACACTCTTAGATCCTCAAGCACACCTCTTTCCCTTCCTTCTTGGCAACGAAGCTCAGGTTCTATATTTAGAGAAACTTGAGACCACATCGCATGCCTGAGGATCTCAAACACTTGGGCTCAAGCCATCCACTTGCCTAGACCTTCCGAAGTGCTGGGATTACAGGCCTGAACCCCGTCCTTTTCTTCTTCTTCTTCTTCTTTCTTCTTCTTCTTCTTCTTCTTCTTCTTCTTCTTCTTCTTCTTCTTCTTCTTCTTCTTCTTCTTCTTCTTCTTCTTCTTCTTCCTCTTCTTCTTCCTCTTCTTCTTCCTCTTCTTCTTTCTTCTTCTTCTTCTTCTTCTTCTTTCTTCTTCTTCTTCTTCTTCTTCTTCTTCTTTTCTTTCTTTCTTCTTCTTCCTTTTTTTTTTTTAGACTGAGTCTCACTCTGTAGCCCAGGCTGGAGTGCAGTGCCTCCATCTGGGCTCACAGCAACCTCCACCTCCCGGGTCCTGGTTCGAGTGATTCTCCTGCCTCAGCCTCCCAGGTAGCTGGGATTACAGCCACCTGCCACCATGCCCAGCTAATTTTTGTATTTTTAATAGAGGTGGGGTTTCACTGTGTTGGCCAGGCTGGTCTCGAACTCCTGACCTCATGATCCACCTGTCTCGGCCCCCCAAAGTGCTGGGATTACAGGTGTGAGCCACCATGCCCTGCCTTTTTCTTCTTTTAAAAACTAGGCACAGGGTCTTGCTCTTTCACTCAGGCTGGAGTGCAGTGGTGCAATCATAGTTCACTGCAGCCTTGAACTCCTGGGCTCAAGTGATCCTCCTCCCACTTTGGCCTCCCATTACAGGCTTAAGCCACCCTGCCTGGGCGAAGTGAATTGTATCTTTAAGAAGTATCCAGCCTGCCATGTAATTTAAGACATGTGTTTGAGCCATTTGATCCTTCACATGAATCTGGTGGTGGAGATGGGGGTTTCTAATGTATCACTGTCCCCTAATATATTAGATTGGTGCAAAAGTAATTGCACTTTCTGCCATTACTGTTAATGGCAGAATAAGCCAATAATCCATCATAAATTGGTTTTTGGACTTCGAGAAGATGTATACAACATTCACAGACAGCCTCAGTTCAGAGCCCTCCTGAACCACGATGGCCTGTGAGGCCCAAGACTCCGGCTCATTCATTCGGCCTGGTCCACTTACTCTAGGGTCCATCCCTAGTCAGAGGCAGGGCTGTGGTTGGCTGTGGTTGGCCATGGTCATCTATCAGTTGCTCATCCAGTGGACACCCAATCAGTTAGTTGGCGATTTATTCATTCATTCATTCATGCAGGCATCCAGTTATAAGGTCATCCATTCACCCACTCAATAGAAATGTGCTGAGAGCCTACTATGTGCTGGGAACTATTTTCACATTGGAGACAAAACAGAGGATGACATGAAGAGCACAGACCCCTTGGAGCCTACGGGGATGGCGTTAAGCGGTTTCGCAGGAGAGCTCCTGCCCGTTAGGACTAATGCCCAGCACCTGGCGCATCCTCCCCACACGCCCAGCTCCTCTCCTGCGTTGCTCCTTCCAGCTGGGGCTGAGCGTGGGGGTCCCAACCTCGCTGGTGAGAAGCTCCAGGTTAGGGATGAAGCGGAGAATGGGAAAGGTGACACCAACACAAGAATGTAGCGGGAACGTTGTAGGAAAGGTGGCTTGGAGAGGCGACCCTGGCGTGGCAGCGAGCGTGTTTCCAAGTTGCTGTAAGCATCGTCTTTGGGGGAGGGGCGGGAAGGGAAAGGAGGGGTGGGAGACCGACGCGGCGAGGCGAGGAGGGGGAGATCCCGCCGCCGGGCGCCGCAGCTCGGCCGCTCTGCCGGGAAGGCTGGGTTCTCAGGACGCCCGCGGCGGCCGCGGGGCTGGCGGCTGCGGGGCGCGGGGCGGCGCGGCGGGGGCGCGCGGCGGGAGGGGCTGTGCGCGGCGCGGCCCCCGAGCGCACCGGGCCTGCCGAGGAGCTCGCGCCCGGCCGGGCTCGGCGCCGGTTCCCTCAGCCTGGGCAGCCGCCCGGCAGCCCCTCGTCGGACCATGGCGACTGACAGTGAGTGCGCTCCGCCGCGGAGGCCCGGGGGTCGGGGGAGGCCGCGGCGCCCAGGGTGGGAAGTTCTCGGCTTTCAGACGCTGCCTTTGTGCTGGCTCGCGGGAGCAGCGGCCGGGTCCCCCACGGCTTATCACGCTTGGCTGCCTGGCAGGGCTTGAAAGGGCAGGTGGCTCTGGCGGCCCGCCCCGCGAGGGATGTGGCAGAAGGGACCCTCGATGCCGTGGAGCAGCCGGGCCTGCCATCGCAGCCCTTCGCGGGCACTGCCCCCAGGCCCAGAGCCGGCCTTCAGGGAGCCGGGCAAACGAAGGCACCGCGCGTTTTAGGCGCTGAGTTCAAGGTTCGCCGCGAGTCCTGGATCGGGTTTGTGCGTCTGCCTTCTGGGGATCAGGGTGGCTTGCAGCGCTCGGCTGCCCGGTGGCCCACGGGCTGTGTTCGCTGCGGGCAGCACAGGGCCGGCTGGAGACCGCATTTGCCTACCATGGTCAGTCGATGGGAGGATCGCCTGGAGACATCAGGTTGAAACTCTGAATGGAAGCGTTGGAAGGCGCTGGGTTGGCCTGCTTTTGGCATCTTGGCACCGCTGCTTTTCTGGCCCAGTGCCTTTGGAAATTGGAATCCTGTCTATGAAAACTGGTTAAGGTAGTTGCATCTCAAGCCAGAATACCTATTAGTGGAGCCTCAAAGGAAGTTCAGAGTAAAACCGGGTCACACCTGCCTTATACCTAGCATCCAAAGTCGCTAGCATAGACTTGGCGCATGTGAGGGACTTCATTAGATGAGTGAATGGGCTGGATGTGGTGGCTCAGGCCTGTAATCCCAGCACCTCGGGAGGCTGAGGTGGGAGGATCACTTGAGCCCAGGAATGCGAGGCTGCCGTGAGCTAGGACCCTGCCATTGGACTCTAGTCTGGGCCACAGAGGAAAAAACAAAAGAGTGAGTGATGTGCTGGCTACAGAGGACCTTTGGAAGGTATTTTTTTGAGAAGTGAGGAGGAAGAGAGATGGGAAAATGAGATGTCAACATTTCTGCAATAATTTATTATTTTTCCTGTAAACGATTATCTCAGCCAAGAACACAGCTTTAGGATAGTGCAGAGAGGAGTTTTTGTAGTCAGACAGATCTGTATTTTATCTCTCTAGAATTCACTAGCAGTGGGACCATGGCACTGGCCTCAGTTTCTCTAAATTAGGACAGGGCTGTCATTCATAGCTCTTATAAGTGATGGGCACACAGGTGGCCTTCAGTAAATGGTGATTGCCATCTCTCTGCTGTTTTGCCATCATCTGATATGTAACATATGTGTGTGTGTTTAGAAAAAAAATTATGGTTGAGGCTTTACTTAACAAAGTAAGACTCAACAAAGAAGGAGATCATGAGATTTGGCCTTACTGTATTAGTCAGGAAAAACAAAAGCAAAGGGGTTCAAAGTATCTACCAGCAATTGCGCATCACACACACAGTGAGACACTGTTTGTTTGTTTATTTATTTATTTATTTATTTGAGACGAAGTCTTGCTCTGTTGCCCAGGCTGGAGTGCAATAATGTGATCTTGGCTCACTGCAACCCCTGCCTCCCAGGTTCAAGTGATTCTCCTGGCTTAACCTTCCAAGTAGGTAGGATTACAGGCACATGCCACCATGCCTAGCTAATTTTTGTATTTTTAGTAGAGCTGGGGTTTCACCGTGTTGGCCAGGGTGGTCTTGAACTCCTGACTTCAGGTGATCTACCCATCTCAGCCTCCCAAAGTGCTGGGATTATAGGTATGAACCACCGTGCCCAGCTAGTTCTCTTATTTATTTTCTTATGTTTTGGTTAAGATGATACATTTAGTATCCTAGAAAAATAAACTGACATGCTTCCATACCAATTTATTTAGATTAATGTTTCTTCTCCTTCCTTATATGGTATATTCAATTGTACTGAAGAATCAAACTTGCCCATTGATTTTGTTTATGAAAAAATTATGATGATATTTGACCATCTTAGCTCTTGAGCAGTTTTTTAGGCTCAATCTTATGTTCTTTCTCAACTGAGATGGAGCTAGAAATCTGAAAAGTTTTCAAAGTGTGGAGGATCATTATTTTGTCTTTGTTCTTATTCAAAAGTAATGTGAGAGGCTTACTATGTGTTCCTACTATCAAAAGGGAGAGAAGGAAAGTATTCTCAGTCAGTGTCCTGAAAAATTTCTCACAAAGCTTGACCACATCTGCAGCTTGAAGTCCCACAACCTTCTGATAGTTAGCATGGAGGTGATTCTGAAACTGTAGAGCCCAGGGCTTCTCTCAGATATAGAGTTCTTTAGTTAGCTCTGGTCCTTGGTCCTGATTGTGTATTAGAATTACTTCAAAGAGCTTTAAAAAAGTACCCTGACATCAGTATTTTTTAAGATGAGGTTTTTTGTTGTTGTTGTTTTGTTTTGTTTTTTTTTTGAGACAGAGTCTTGCTCTCTTGCCTAGGCAGGAGTGTAATGGTGCGATCTCAGCTCATTGCAACCTCCACCTCCTGGGTTCAAGTGATTCTCAACCTCCCGAGGAGCTAGGACTACAGGCGTGTGCCACTATGCCTGGCTAATTTTTGTATTTTTGGTAGAGATGGGGTTTCACCGTGTTAGCCAGGATGGTCTTGAACTCCTCACCTCTTGATCCATCTGCCTCAGTCTCCCAAAGTGCTGGGATAACAGGTGTGAGTCACCACACCTCACTGTGAAAAATGAGGTCTTAAAGTTTAACATGCATCAGAGTTACCTGGAGAGCTTGTTCAAACAGATTGCTGGACTTCACTCCCAGGGTTTCTGATTCAGTAGGTCTGGGGTGCATCTTGAGAATTTACATTTCTAACAAGTTCCAGCGATACAGAAACTACCGTTCCTCTGTCCTTCTCCTTACTTCTGCAGGAGAGGAAATGACAGGTGAGAGGTAGGTAGGAACAGAGTGATGATCACTTCTTTAGCAGTCCTGTCTTGTCACCGTGCAGTGAATACATGACCTGGATAAGACAAATCAAACTTGGGCACAATATTGCCTTAGGGGTATAGCTGACTGCTTCCCCCAGCCCCCGTTTTTCTCCCCTGCAGAACTTCCCCTTGAGGGAAAAATTGGTTCTAAAACCAGGCGAAATCCAAGTGTTCTATTCCAGTCATTTCTGGAGAGAATCCAGAAAGACCTTCTATATGAATGTAGCATGTAAATTATATAAAACATGGAGATATTTTTAAAATATTTGCCTGGAAACTTATAATGTTCACAAAAAAGAACATAGCCAATAGAAAATGTTGTTATGTCTAGATAGCATGCCGTTTAAGGGCAGATTCCAGAGGAGAAAAGGAGAACTTGAGAGCTTCAACTTGGTTTTCAGTAAGTTATCATGAAACCACGAGGAACTTTGAGATCCCAGTTACGTAAAGTGGTGGTACTTGGGTATTTGAACTATTTCAAGATTTCCTCAGTGACAAGTATTCCAGATAATATTTTGTGTCCAGAACACAAAAGTAGTGAAGTACTACTTGTCTTTTTAAATTCCATTTATGGCATTTGTTGCATTATTAGTGCTTCCTTTTATAGGTGTTTATTTTTGAAGTCACTTTAGTCTGTTTATAAGAATAATTTCTTAGGAACAGCCAGGCATGTTTAGGTAATGTTGGGAACATCTAACTCTATTATACCCTGGAAATCTTGGACAATTTTTGGATGGATGGGACTTTGGGGCTGTGATTGATGAGCATTTGGTGTTGTGAAAGGAGACATCTGTCCCCATTTGGGTGCGCCTGGCTTCCTGGCTGATCTCATGTCATTTTTGCCTGTCCCATCACAGGCTGATGTTCCTGCCCTGCAGTCAGTGTCCGCCAGCAACCACTCCTTCCCTCCGTCTTGCTGGCAACCTGCAATTTCCTTTCTCCCCATCCTGTCTCCTCCATCAACAATTTCCACTCAGTGCTCAGTCCTGGAAGAGAATGGGTTGGGGTAGGAGATCAAATATAGGCCCTCAACAAGTCCAGGTTAGAAACCAGTGCTAAACAGTTACTTGAAATGTTCAGGGTTTCAGATGCTTAGACTGTAAGAGAAAATTGCTTTACTTTGGCTGAAAATGGACGGAAAATCTTGAGTTACATTATTTCTAAACCTAGTCATTATTAAAAAGTTTACATGATGATGCCAGCTAAAAAATATAGACAGACTAAGAGAGTTAGAAAATTACTATTTTGAAACCATCATAGCAATAATTGACTCAAGCAAGATTCATCCATGGATGCTGAACACTATGTGAAAATTTTAAGAGGAACAGAATTATTTACATTGTTAAGGAATTTCCCTCAGGGCAGCCTGTTTCTCTAGGATCCCTCTCTGCTACAGAGAGCTCATCTCTTTGTTTCTTGGTTCAGAACTTCTGCTCTTAACCTCATAAAAAAAAAAAACAAAACAAAACATTTCCCCCAACGGTTATTAATTGGAAAATGGAAAATGGGGGGAAAACCTGGAGTATACTAACTTAACCAAATAATCAAAGTTAATATTAACAATAGTGGGGCCAGGTACGGTGGCTCATGCCTATAATCCCAGCACTTTGGGAGGCCAAGGTGGGCGGATCACCTGAGGTCAGGAGTTCAAGACAAGCTTGACCAACATGGTGAAACCTTGTCTCTATTAAAAATACAAAAAATTAGCTGGGTGTGGTGGTGGGCACCTGTAATCCCAGCTGCTTGGGAGGTTGAGGCAGGAGAATCACTTGAACTCGGGAGGCAGAGGTTGCAGTGAGCCGAGATCAAACCATTGCACTCCAGCCTGGGCAACAAGAGCAAATCTCTGTCTCTAACTAAATAAATCAATCAAACAAACAAACAATAATGGGACAAACTGATATCCTGTACTTCCTGATATGAAGCCCTGAGAAAGACACAGTGCTACCTATTGTGTCAAAAATGTATAACTTGCTTCTGATCATGTGGAAACATCATGTCATGAAAGACATCAATGTCATGAAAGATGGCTGAGGCTCTGTTCAGATTGAAAAAGACTAAAGAAACCACTAAATGCAGTGGATGATTCTAGGTTATATCCTAGATCAGGAAAAAATTCGACAAAGGGACAGTATTGTGATAATTGGTGAGATTTGAATATGGCTTGTATATTGGATAATAGCATTGTATCAGTGTTACATTTCTGAAATTTGGTATTTTTATTGTGGTTGAAATGGGACATGATATCTGCATCTAAACCTCAAATGCTTGAGGAAAAAAGGATACATGCATGTATGTGTGCACTTGTATTTATATGTGTATCACATGAGAGAGAAAGTAAATGTGGCCGAAGGTTAGCATTTGGTGAATTTAGGAGTGCCTTATGCTGTTCTTGTAGCTCTTCTGCAAATTTGGGGAAGAGAGAGTTTATAAGTGAAAGCACCACCAAGATATTCTGTATTCTAGGCTTTACAGTCTAATACCATTGAATTTATTTTTTGAAATAAATAATGTTGGACTCCTGATTTTGTTGTGAAGTGATAATGTTAACAAAACTTTTCATTAGGGAAAATGTCATATACACAAGAAGAGAGAATAGTATACTGAACCCATGTGTTCAGGTCACAGAGCTTTAACGAGTGTTGGCATTTCACCAGTCTTGTTGCCTCCATCTCCACCTCCACCCCCACCTTTTTGGACGAAGCATTTTGAAGGCAAATCCAAGACATCGTGGTGCTTCACTCCTCTCTGTGCATACTTCCCTCCTCATAATCCCTGTGCCGGGATCAGACTTCAATAGCAATTCTGCAATAACAGATGACAGCATTAGATATTATTAATGTTATAGAAAGCAGAGTTCTGGGGAATGTACTGATTTGACATATATGGGCTATGTACTTGTTTTAAGTTTGAAGAGCTGACTAAGCCTGGGTAATTATAAACAGTGTAGAAGAAAAGGTCTGCGTGTTCTTGTTTTGTTTTCTAAACTCCTGTTTTTAGAGCAAGAATTCTAGAAAAAAAACATGAAGATGGTTATGGTGACAATATTCTCGACTGATTTACCCAGTTGACATTATCCTATTCAAATGTTCTAAGAGTAAATCAGCAAAAGTAATTTCATACTGTTTGAATAGAATTCCTATGTTTTTATTTCAGCATGGCATCTTTGAATTGGTAAACCCAGTGAAGCTTTTTCTTGACCAACCTGACTTTCTAAATGTATGTAGAACTTGGTCTATATGTTTTATAATAGAAATGGGACAGATCTCTTGGGAGGAATAAACTTTCCCTTCTCCTGAGTATAGTAAATTTGGATGACATTTGTCCTTTTAAGTCACTAGGATATTATTTAGTCATTAACTACTATTACTATAATTTGCTCATTAACTACTATATGCTATTATTAGCCTTAGGAATGGATAAAATACCTATTATGCCATTTAATATTTATCTGTATATGAAGATGATGATCAAACTCACTGATAGTGCTTTCGAGTAGATCAGAGATGCATCTGAGGCACATATTACAAATAAAATTTTTATGCACTGCTGTCATCCTTCCATTAAGGATTATACATATCTGATTTTAGGTAGTTTAAATTTACAGATGGATATCACCTCGTTATTATTGTGAGAATATATTCTTCTGGCTTCTAACTTTAGGACTATAATAAGTTACATTCTATAGTTTTACTCACAATGGAGCAAAGGTTAAGAGACGTAAAATGATTTGCATTTGCATGCAAATGCCCCTGGTTCATATACTTAATTCAAAAGAGCACCATAAACATAATCTAGCAATTACAGGGAGGTATTCAATTGGCTTAGCTCAATAGAAATTTCAAAAGATTGATGAACTGAATGTGGTATGGTGGAAGACAGCACGGGCATGGTTCCAGAGGTGCCTGAGTTGTGAACTCTGGCCCTGGCACTCAATGGCTGGGTAGCAGGTAAATTGTTTAACTTTCCAGAGGCTTTGGGTTATTTTGCTCTGAGGAATTACAAGGAGTAAAAGAGATGGAACAGAGTTTCTGGCACATCGTATTCATTGATAAATGTCTGTCTGTTTACCTGCTATAAAATCCTCCCCATGGTATGTCCCTCCCCATACAGTGAACCTCATATTATGAGAATAATCTGACTCTCAGAAGCAGGGTGCCCAGTCAGTGATTCCATTTTTTGTGCATGAGGAATATAATATTAAGTGTAAGACTAGGGAAGAGAATGTAGGACAAGCACCCAAAGGTGCAGAACTCAGATTTTAAATAGAAGTATTAATCATGTTTTCTTCTCCAATGCTTATTGTTTTGTGCAAGTGTACTTGGACCGTGAGCATGTGGATTTGTGAAACATGCACACACACAACTTGTAGAAACCTTGGGAGAGTTCAGAGCTGGGCTCTGAAAGGGGCTATAACAGCTATGTCTTTGATTTAAGAGCCTAGAGGGTTCTGAGCACTTCTCTGCTGATGTGGATTTGGCAATCTCTCTGGGCTTCGTGGCCCACCCCTTTCAGGAATGACCGATGGATAGCTGAAGCACTGGGTGGATATTGCTGCAGGGCACCTCTTCAGAGTTTTATTTATTTATTTAGAGACAGAGTCTTGCTCTGTCACTCAGGCTGGAGTGCGGTGGCGTGATCTTGGCTCACTACAACCTGTGCCTCCCAGGTCCAAGGGATTCTCCTGCCTCAGGCTCCTGAGTAGCTGGAATTACAGGTGCCTGCCACCACATGCAGCTAATTTTTGTATTTTTAGTAGAGACAGGGTTTCACTGTGTTGGCCAGGCTGATAAACTTCTGATGCCCAGTGATCTCCCTGCCTCACTTCTCAGAGTTTAATGCCCTCCTGCTATGAAGTTTTATAAAAGCCCCTTCAATGATGTTTATAAGCCTGAAAAATTGCTGGTTGCTCATTATTGAGCTTTAAAAAGGCTTAATATTCTCGTAATACCCATACATAAATTACCTTGTCTCCACTGGCCCTGACCTTAGCCATCCAGCCCTTCCTTCTGGGAGTAGTCTTTCTCTGTCTCAGACATCTGCTCTGGGATCCTCCCACTGCCCCCAGTGGGAGGCATCTTCTCATTCTCTCTCTCTCTCTCTGGCCCCCCCACCCCCAACCCCAGCTCTTGCTCTTAACTCCCCATACCTGCCAGTCTGCTTTTCCCTTTGGTTTCACTCTTCTTTGGTATTTTGCCTGAGACACACCAGCTCTATTAGTGTCAGGTTTGCAGAGCCCTCAGCAGCTCAGCTGCCTTCAACAGCCCCCCCCTGCTTCTCCACAGGAAGAAGGTAAAGGATGACCCCTCTCCCTTAACCCCTATTTCTTAGACTTTTTAGAAGTATATTACGATATCTTTCCTAACTGGTCCATTAGCATAAAATCAATTGTTAGATTTTAGTGGTGATAATTAGAATCATAGTCATATTTTCTACAGTGTTATTTTTCTTATACTCCCCCTTATCTATTGCTGCATAACAAATTGCCACAAAGCTACTGGCTTAAAAAGATACTTATCTGTCATTCCACAACTTTGTAGGTCAGGAAGTGGCACAGTTGCATTCAAGGTGTCAGCTAGTGCTGGGTTCTCATCTGAAGGCTTGAGTGGGGCAGATTCACTACTGAGCTCATGGATGTTGGCAGGATTCAGACTCTTGGAGGCTGATGGACTGACGGCCTCAATTTCTTACTGGCTATTGGCTAGAGGCCACTGTCAGTTCCTTCTGTGTGAACCTCCCAATATGGCTACTTGCTTCATCAAAGCCAGCAAGGGAGAAAGTCTCCTAGTAAGATGGTTGTTAAAATCTTATGTAGTAGAATCATGCAAGTGATATACTTTTGCTGTATTCTCTTGGGTAGTAGCAAGTCATAGGTTCTTCCTTAACTCAAAAGGAAGGGATTAAACAAGGGTGTGAGTACTAGGAGATGGGGATAATCATGAGTCATCTTAAAATCTGTCGCTATACTCCTCACGAAACTTGCATATCTACTTCTTCAATTTGATTTGTATCTGGAGTATTATATTTCCTCTTTAAAACTTTAGATATCATTGGAATGGTGTATTAGGGTTCTCCAGAGTGACAAAGGATGTATCTATAAAAATGGATTTATTGGTGGGGATAGGTTCACATGATCATGAAGTAAAGTCCCACCATGGATCATCAGCAAGCGAGAGAACCAGAGAAGCCAGTGGCATGGCTCTCAGAGAGCATGGTAGCATGGCTCAGTCCAATTCCAAAAGTCGCCCAACTGGGGAAGCCAGTAGTATAGCTCCCAGTCTGAGGCCAAAAGCCTGAGAGCTTCCAGGAGCTTGCTGGTACAAGTCCAATAATCTGAAAGCTGAAAAACCTGGAGTCTGATGTCCAAGGTCAGGAGGAAAAAGTCCTGCTCCAGGAGGGAGAGAGAGAGAGCAGAGGGTGAATCCCCCATCTTCCCCCCCAACCCTGCTTTGTTCTAGCAGGGCCTCCAGCCAACTGGATGGTGCCCATCCACATTGAGGGTTGGTCTTCCTCTCTTAGCCCATTGACTCCTGTGTCGTTCTTCTCTGGAAACACCTTCACAGACACATCCAGAAACAGTGCTCACCAGCTGTCTAGGCATCCTTCAGTCCAGTCAAGTTGACATCTACTATTAACCATTGCAGGTGGTAGAGCCTGAAATAATTGTCTTGGTCTGAGAAGAAATTGTTCCCTTCTTTCCAACCGGAGAGCTGTTGCACTGTTGAAACAATGGTGTTGGAAGGGTAATTTTTGGTGTTTGAGCTGCTATTGGGAAAGTCTGTCTGAATAAGAGGCTGCTGTGGTGAGCTCTGAAGAAGCAGAAGGCAGTATGCTCTGTGAATTAATTTTATGAAAACATTACAGATTTATAAAAATTAAAACACACATATCGTCTCACTTTTGGAAAAGTTAAAAAACATAGGATTTTCTCCGTCATTTCAACCCTGGTGAATCTGACGATTATGTGCCTTGGGGTTGCTCTTCTTGAGGAATATCTTTGTGGTGTTCTCTGTATTTCCTGGACTTGAATATTGGCCTGCCTTGCTAGGTTGGGGAAGTTTTCCTGGATAATAT